>JBAJMU010000005.1:1872997-1902888 GCA_037952995.1 Hyposoter didymator | reverse complement strand
AAAAAAAAAATTCGTTATTTATTGGAAAGCAACGCGTGTAGAATCGTGTTGTTCCATAGCGTGTTGTGAGAATTAGTGTGTACCTACCCTAAAGTGTATTGTATGGGACTAACCGTTTTGAATCAACACTCCCAACGTGTGTTGAAAAAGTATTTAAACGGAAAGGGCCGTATTGTTGAAAAGAACACGGTCTAGCGCATTGTTTCAATACATCGTATTGAGCAACGTGTGTTTTTGCAATACGCATAGCTTAAGAAACTCACGTATGAGACGTGTAGTGCGTTGATTCAACGCACTTGACAACACACTTGTTTTTGCAGTGTGAGCATGGAGAAAAATCAATAAAATACGAAGAAGCTTAGAAATGTGAAAATATTCAAAAAATCACATTTTTTTCTACATTCACGTTCCGAGCAATGGCACCGACACAAAATGCGTGCTCTGGGTCTCATTTTAGATGAGTCGCGTGTCCAGTTTCTTCTTCTCGAACGTCGCTGGTATCCGGATGATTCCGTGGCGAGCGCGATATGAAAATAGACACAGGAAAGGCAGGCACGCGTGCATGCATGTCGCATGTTCGTCCCAAAGTGTACGCTGTGTGAGAAAATACCGAGTCTAAATAAGTTTCATTTTCGTGTGTGGAGAAAAGTACGCGTTGCTTCGACCGATCGTTATTCGCGCACTGAATTGTGACGCGATGATCGGCGTTGCTATGTCACTGCGAGTGTAATTTTTTCTGGATTTTGGAATGCGGCACTTTTGTTTATTCGGAAAATACGAATCGATCGGTCGAGAAACTTGGTGATTCGTCTTGGAGAAAACGTATGCGTTTTAAAACGGGTCGAGGGGTTGAAGTTACAACAGCAATCGGTCGGAAAAAGAAAAGATTGCTCGCGGATACCGATTCTCGCGGAATGCGAGCGTGAATGGAATTCTTCAAAGTTTTTATTCACAGGAAACAAGAGCTGATACACGTTGAAGCTATTTTATTTCGAAGGTAATGAGTGTGGAGCGGGGGAGAATGGAAAAGACGAAAAAAGAGCATGAGCCCCTAGGAATAGCGTTATTCCGAGGTTTCGAGCGCGCGCGACAAGAGTTGTCGGATGAGAAAAGACTGGGAGCACACACACTCCCAATATACATATAAAAATAGTTGCGAAATTGTGCTACGGTGCACGTCGCGCTTTCAAATGCAAATCGGGCAATGCGGAGGAGCGAGGACTCGTCAGCTTAACAAGAAAAAAGAAAGACTACAATTTGTCGAGCATAAGTATATACTAACGCATACTCGTCGAATGGAAGTAGAAAAATCATGCGAGAAGCGTATAAAACGATGAAAAGTGATCTCGAAGACGAAAACATTCTCGTCTTCTTGCAGTTTATTCATGGGAGTAGGTCGCTCTGCTTTCCAGAGACTTTTAGAAAAACTTGCAATTTCGATTGGAGGCCGAAAATTTAATTTAATTCTGATTATTCGAAAGGAGATGAAAATAAACGTAAAGAAAAGTGTCGAGACCACTGCAATCATTGTTAATTACTTATCGATAGTCGACAAGATTGCGTTCGCTACTTCGAGACCATCGTTCTATTCATTGAACGAATTGGAACCCTCCTATCGATTGTGTTCACGTAATTGAGCTACAAACTTTTTTCGTGCTGTCAGAAAAAAACGTATTTTCCTGAAAACGCATCGAGACTTTATTTCAAGCGAATATTTCGATATTGTTTATCGATTCCATGGCGCATTTTGTCGAACAAAATGAACGAGAAATAAAGTCTATTGACAAACGTTTCTCTGCGTTCGTTCGCTCTATAATCCGCGGCGAATGTTACACGAACGATTTCGAATCTATCTACGCGTGGAGCACGGAAATTGTTCGTTGCCGGAACAAATGCGGAGCACCGATATCATTCTCCCGTAAACAACATTAATTCCATCGATCGAGGAGTTTGTATACACACAGCCTCGCATACACTACGAAACATGCACGTACGTTTCATAGAAGTTTGGCTGCGAACATACTTGCTGTGAATATATGCGCATAAAACACATGTATATACAGGCAACTACTCGTTCAGAACGAAAGCAGGATTTTCCGAACACGATGTTCTCATGCAGCCGATATTTTTGGCCATGTTCGCGGAAGAAACATTTCTCATCGGATTAAACTCCGAACGTACGGGATGAATCGATATTCAGGCCATAAAAATGTAATTTTTCGATGCAAGACTGAACAAGTTTTTCCGTTCATACTCATTATTATTATTATTATAGTTTATGAAACGGATTCGGTGGAAAATAGCGTCAAGATTCATTAAACCACATGGAGAGAAAATAATATAAAAAATTACTGCATCTTAGTTTCTTGGCGTGCGATATCGTCCCTTTAAGAGATTTTGGCAAATAATTTTTCATCTAAAATTTGAATATGAATGAAAAATTATTATGTGTTTGCTAAAATCCCACAGAGAAGGCGACTTGGTAACAAGAAACTATGGTGCCACAGTAGGTTTTGATATTATTTTCTCTCCATGTATGTGAGGCAGTTTGATGTTTAGCACGTGCAGCTGCGAGTAATGTTTGTTATGAAATTTACGTTGATGTACCAAACACATAATAATTTGATGGTGCGTATGCGTATATATTCGCGTGTATGATGGCCACACCTTGACCACGATTTGGTTATGATCCTCGGAAGTTTTCTATATCGTAGGGGCATTTTCTAAATGTGTTTTCATTGATCGAAAATAAAAGGGCATATGAGCGAAATGATTAAAGAGGCTGAGTCGAATAAGTTACGCCCGTTTGTTCGTCGGCAGAGAAATATAATCGTAGACGATTTGAATGGCCTGTATATTCACATTGTAGAGAGAGGGCGTTGGGTTTAGAGGAGGTCGTCGACGACACAATTCTGCGGGCGAGTTTGCACGAGCACGCAATATTCAAAGCGCGGTAACGTTACTGGCAAACTCTCGCTCTCTCTCTCTCTCTCTCTCTTCATCCTCATATCCGCTCTGGATTTTGCTCTTTCTCCCTCGCGTGGTCCCGCGACCTCGTACATCGAGCTCAGAATTGCACTCCCTGGAAATGCAATACTCGGGTACAGAGCGCATACACGAGCGCGCGAGCTATCGGCACAGCCAACGGCGAATAAGGGCCACGAGACTATGCGAGAGCGCCGCCCGAGCTCAACGGGCCGAAGGGGGTTAATCCATTAGCGAGTACGAACGGCAGGGGAAAGAGGTTCGAGGAGAACAAGATGGATATATACAACAGCGCATGCACTTTCATATCCACGAGCCACGAGGTAAAGCGGAAAGGGAGTCACAAACGTCAAAGTGTTACAGAGTGTATCGTGAAAATTCACGCGTAAACCAGAGAGTCTTCCATGTAATTCAAACTCTGACACAAACACACACGATGCATTTGTCATTTCTGCAAGCCCTGCACTACCGCAATAACGTGTCATTGATCACCTGAACGCAAGTATGGACACAGCCGAATTTTGCGTTCGAACCAAATACTGAACGTAGATTGCTTGCCATTAATGAGTGTCTTAATTAAATTCTCAAAACATTTAAACTTCTCCTGCGATTCATTAGCAACGCCAAATTTAACGTGAGAATGAGTTTGAGAATCTTCAAACCGAGCTGTAGTTGAATCTCGAAGAATACTGAGATTATAAGATAAGCCCATCGTTCCGTAGCCAATATGTAAATGAGGTGGAGAGACCGAAAGAGGAAGAATTATTCTGGTAAACTATAGGGATGCCGGAAAAGTCACCAGTGGCTTTTTCATAAAAAACCCCAACGTAATCCTCGCCGTCTATTATGTCGAGGCGAATATAAATAAAAATGATGAAAGAATGACAGAGCGAAAAGAATGCGGAGTAAAGTGAGCAAGAAAGTCGATCGTACGTTCAAGTTTTAGTGAAGCAACAATGCGACGCTAAGTGGAAGTAATAAATAATGGATCTTGACGTTTTACTCGACGAGTGCTCGTGGGCAGGGATTTGAGCTGGTCGTGTTTCTCATTCGTTCACGCAAGACTGATGCTAATTGATGGATGAATCGTTTCACTACGAAAGTCTAACGTACGCCAGGGATTCGTTGACGATTCTTTATTGTTAACGACCAATTGATATTTTTCTCATAATGACGAAGGTCGCGGTATTTGCTTTCGACGAGAACGGCTCGCGAGATCAAGTTTCAATTTGAAGCGATTCCATCGAATCGAACGATTTTCCATAATTATTACGAAATCTTTAATATTCGTATGACTTGTAAATGAAATCCTCGAGTACACGATACTTTGCTGGCTTGGGATGTTCACAGTTTTGCGAAAGAGAACGTCGCGCTTTTTTTTCTCCCGTATTCTGAACAGGGCACGCGAGGGAGTAATAAGAGCAGCAAAGACATACGAACTCGTTGTCCGGCCACAGGTGGAGAGAATAAAGCAGAGAGGGTGAAAGTCGCTCAGCCTCTTACCAGCAGACTCTACATACGTTGGTATGGGAAATTTCATGCGACCTGAGAAGCTTTCCAGGCGGAGATATTTTTCGCTTCCGTATTCGGAAAGGAAATGACTGCTCGTAAAAGAAAAGTAATTTAAAATATGAAGGTAAAAAAAACAAGAGTATAAATTGCATTTTTTACACAGCTTTGATACGTTGTTCAACGACAAATTCATGGCCCGAAGAAATCTGCTAAAAACATCCCTCCCGGACTAAACCAGCCTGTGCATAGGCGACATTTGCGTAGTTCCTTCCTCCCTTCTATCCCCTTAGCAACATGCCAAGGGCAAGCCGAAATATATAGCACAGGCAAGAGGAACGATTCGAGAAAAAGCGGAGGAGGAAAACGATGCATAGGGAAAAATAACAAGGAGCAGAAAGAGCATATCGTAAACGAGACTCGTGGGATAAAGGGCAAGGAGAATCTCATGATTTTGCATTTTACATTGAGTCGTTAAATACTTGTCCCTTTTCCATCTCGGTGGTTGAGAGCTTCCATGACTAAAAATGAGGAATTAAAATGTTAAAATCCTAATTTTTCTTCAACTTTTTCTCGTTATTTGGCGAAAACGCAATGGCGAAGTTTTTTTTTATGACAAAGAGTATGACTTGTTCATGACTATGGAAAAAAAACTCTGTGCACCGTGGCTCAGGCCTCATGACTACAAACATGAAGACGAGGAAGTGAGAAAGTGGATGAAAGGCTGAAACAACGACGCACGAGCAAATGTAAAAGCAAGCAACGTTTCGCAAAAGCTCAGTTGAACTTTCACCTAGTTCATTCCATTCTCAGGCGGCGGACGATATAAAATTTCGCGGAAGCATCGTTTAAAAGTTTACGAGAATACCGAAAGCGCCCGAACAGCATTAAGTCAAACTGACGTACCCTCGCGGAGCTTTTGTTGCCCGTGATAATTTCCTTAAAACTTTGCTCTTCTTGCGAATGGTATCTCTCGAGATTTCAAGGCTTTCCCGGACCTACCGGCGGCTCTGATTAACATTGTGGAGCAACCACTTTCCAAGGCACTATATAATAATGGTTCCGATGAAAATTTATGTAAAATTGAATCCATTACCATAGTCTGGAAATTCATTTCCGGCCGAACCGTTTTTTCTATTCAAAGTGAACACGCCCGATCACCGTAAAGTCACAATGGAATTCCCGTGTTCGCAACTTTTATTTATTTCGTAATAACAACGGAAAAAACAATCATGGGAACCTTTTTTTTCGAGCAACCTGGAATATCATGATGCTGAAGTTTGCATCGTTGGAATGCGAAGAAATTCTGGTTTTTCTTGAACAGAACTCTTAATTATTATTCAATTTTTCCCCTGGACAATGAAACGATCCTTCCTTGCGAACTAAAAACTCAATCGAGACAAAAAATTGTCACAATTTTCAAAATTCAATAAATAATTAATAGATCAAATATTTTTCGTCTAATATCAACGTTGCAAACTTCAGAGTTGTGAAATATCTGCGTAATTCGATGAACGGGATTGAATCGGAGCTTCCAAGGAACTATACCAAAAGCATCGAGAGTTTGAAATCGCAAATGTACTTATATAATCTTTCGCTATTATTGGAAGACGAAATCTTTGCGATGGTTCGAGCAAACTTGACACGAGGGTACCGAGGGACTTTTGTTTATTCAATCGATCTCTATTTAGTCTCGGTCATTGAAATTCTATCTGGCATTGTATATTGTCAAATAGATATCGTTGTTCTTCAAACAAAAGCTCCGGAGTCCAAATTTAAGGAGTTACGATGAAGAGAAGCAAATTTTCCTAGAGAGAGGGAGGAAGAGGGAAAGATATCATCCCTCACAAGATCCAGAGAGGACGATGATGGTAAACTCGATTATGCAAGCAATGTCAAAGTTCAGTATCTCGTCCTTCGCGGCTCCCTCTTTGTAGGCAATTCAAAACTTCTGAGCTGGTATTTCCCATACGTTCGTCACGAGGCAGCATCAATGGATATTAGACAAAATCCGTATGCCTACACACGTACCATTTTCAACCGCCCCTAGCTCATTTCGCAGTCGCTCGTATTTCTCGTCGACGTGCTCACGCGATATTTGGCTCTTTCTCTCCTGCGCTCTTTCTCTCTTCCATTCATCCATTTCCTTTCCCATTCTCGTTCGCACTCGAGCGAATACAGCTGAGGCTTTTCAAAGGGATCACAATTCAAATGCGCGATGTCATGAGTGGGAGCAGGGGATTCTACTTCGAAATGCCGTCACACAACGAGGATCAAGTGCGCCCTTTTTTTTCTTCTGGCCAGTTGAGAAGCTGAACATTGTTTCAATATTTTTCACCCGATTCTCATTGCGAGTCAAGGATTGTAAAAATGGATCGAAAGCTCCTACGAAGAGAGTTTGCTCACGGAAGTAGCGAGGAGATTTAATCCATACGTGACGAACGATCGCGCCGGATATCCTCCACAACGATACACATCGAGTCGATACCAAAATTTGCCTTAACCTATTGGCCCGAGTCCCACACATTTTACCCTCGCGTTAGATGAAATGTCGACGATTACACGTCGCTGGATAGCCGCAAATTACTCGCCAACACCGGGCTCAATTAATGAAGGTAATCAGGAAAGCCGATGAGGGAGTTCCACTTCACGGCCAAGCGATTTTACGCTGCACGTTGCGGCAGCGCTTTGATTCGCCACAAACTACATATTTGTATAAACCGTAATGACTGTTTAGAAGATTGCAAACATTCTCCGAAACGTAGAATTCGATTTTTCGAGCTCGTCGAAGTTTTTTCTGATCTAAAATTTTCTCAACCAACTTTTTCCACAACGACTCATCTCATTAGCAGTCAACTCGGTTTTACATAATTAGGCATATCGTTCAAAGCCAAAATTCACGAAAAAACATTCAAAGAAATTCCAGTGACCTCCTGCGAGAGGCATTGCGATTCGAAGACTTCGAATTCGAATTTACGAAACAAATTTTTATTTGACGATGCACGGGGAGATCTGGTCCTTGCGGATTAAACAGGAAACTTCGCTCTTACTCGTTACTCTCTCCCTCTCTTCCCTGTTACCAGTCATTGAGCCTAGTTCTCGTTTGTAAGAGCGTACTAACGAGATTTCTTGTTGCTGTACGATGTGGCATACAAAGTTGCAGTCGCTCGCGTACGGTGCGAGATTATTAGAGCGCGAGTAATTTCAAGAGCCTTCCCGATTTGTGTTCCGAGGTTGTTGATAACTTCTGACAACCTCGAGAGTATATTTGCCTATCGATAGAACTTACTACGCTCCACTATATACGGAGAGTTTTGTTGCAAGCAAGTTTGCCAGAGATTATCGCGTGGATGGTCCACGACGTTCCAGAAGAATTGTGCGATCTTAATGAGTTTTTCATCTTGGTGAATACTCAATGTCAAAACAGCCTGAAACTTGGAGATTCTGAAAGATTTACTCTCATAGACACCAGACAGCATTAAAGCTACTTTCTCGTTAACGTGTGCCTTTTCTTCACCGTTTCGAGCGAGATAAATTCAAATGAAATGCGACCATTTATCCAGCTCAATTAAAAAATTTAAGATTACGTCATGAATTTCCGTAGGAAAGAGTGAAAATTAACCGAATTTTTTCCAGTGAAAAGGGTTTTGAAATTAAAGAATAAAATGCGCACGTTTCGGAATGGAAAACCATTGGGTTTTTAAGCAATTAATCCCTGTCCATTAGCACCCTCGCTTCAAGGCACTCGACAGTAAGGATTAATGATTTTGTAATACACATACATTCGTATATGCACGAGCTGTCAAAAAAATGTGTGGCAAAACGTCACACGCACACGAATAACCATCCGAAAATAATTTATTGGGTGGTACGCACGTTCGTCATTGGCTTTTGTGTTGAGCACGCACTACGTGCAATCTCGCCCTCTTTAGAAAGTCATAACCCGGGGATTTGCCAGTAGGCTTGCTCATCAGCCAGTTTGCCTCGGCTACATGTGCATAGCAAACCATCCCAGAAATGAATATGACGGACATGTCACATGACTCTATACGTACGTATGTACAGCGCCCATTTGCAGGCTCGGACCCTCATAATCCATGTGTCGTCCAATTCTACACCCTGAATAATACCGAGTTTTTCATCCTCTGAAAGTCGTCAGCAGACACTGTCCACAGACGTAGCCTTACAGTTGAAAACAAGACGACAAACTTCTATGCTCTTCATTGACTAAAAAACTATTACAAAGAACTGTTGACCACGATGAGGAACATTGCAGTTGCGTCTCCAATGGTTACTGCGTAGGAAAAATGAATAGCAACAGTTTAAGGTAAATACTGTGCTGCATACTAGTCAAATGAGTGCTAAATTTTCAAAATGCTTTTAGACCAAGTTTAATGTAACAATTAAATGTATTGTTAGTGGATTTGTATTACAGCATGTCTTAGTAACATGGAAAAATATTAAAAACGATAGTTTTGCAAAACCATTAACTGATAAATCCAAATTTCCATGGTGACACATTTTCACTAGGTTTTTTCAAAGAATTATCTTCATTTTTCAACCGATTTTTATGCACCACGGCTCATTTTGTTCCTCAACTGATCATCTACGAATCCACCGCGTAGATTTTTTTAAAATTCATTCGTTCAGAAATTAGTTATGAAAAAGTTTTTTCGCTTAATAAACAATAAGCTGGAATAGTGAAACGGTTGAGCTTAAAAAAAATCTACGTGGTGGATTCGTAGAGGGTCAGTTGAGGAACAAAATGAGCCGTGGTGCATAAAAATCGGTTGAAAAATGAAGATAATTCTTTGAAAAAACCTAGTGAAAATGTGTCACCATGGAAATTTGGATTTATCAGTTAATGTTTTTGCAAAACTATCGTTTTTAATATTTTTCCATGTTACTAAGACATGCTGTAATACAAATCCACTAACAATACATTTAATTGTTACATTAAACTTGGTCTAAAAGCATTTTGAAAATTTAGCACTCATTTGACTAGTATGCAGCACAGTATTTACCTTAACGAGCTGGCAGAAGCTCATGGACGTGAAATTTTGACGATTTCTCAAAAATTCCAAGTATCCGCGATCGTCCCAATTTTCTCGATGATCGAGTGGATTGTCCATGAGGTAAAATGAGACGTTCGTAAGGTTAATGAAAGGAACTTTGATCGAAATCAAATTCATTCGATATTTTTTATTTTCAGGCTACGGTTCAAGCTTTTTTTTCCAATAAAGTCAAGCGGTCGGTTTTGTCGTATACCGGAAAGTTAAACTGTTTTTTATGCCTTCCTGAAATAAAATGTGGTAAAAGACACGAAGTCCGATATCCGAGAAGCGTTAATGGAAAAACGGATGGGAATGAAAGGGGTTTCGAGGGAGGAAAAGAACGTGGACAAGTTTTCTGGACAAGCCGAGATGAAGGTATACGAGAGCGGGACAATACAGCAAGGAGAAAACAGCCAGAAGAATGAGAAAGGAAGAGAACGAGCGAAAAAAAGTGGAGGCTCCGAGTATATCGCGCCTGGAAGTTCGCTCTTGTAAGTTGGCTTTATTTCTGCCAATAGTCGTCTGTGCGGAACTGCCTTTTCCCCTTCGCCCCACTGGCACGGCTCGCACAAATACTA
Source organism: Hyposoter didymator (assembly GCA_037952995.1). Classification (NCBI taxonomy): domain Eukaryota; kingdom Metazoa; phylum Arthropoda; class Insecta; order Hymenoptera; family Ichneumonidae; genus Hyposoter; species Hyposoter didymator. The sequence continues at coordinate 1,892,762 of JBAJMU010000005.1, read as the reverse complement.
TTCTTTCTCCAACGCCCTCGGATCTCGCGTCTCCCACACACACGAACATATTTATACAGACAGATCTCAACGTTTAGTCGACAAAAGGGCGTAACCAAGAACGATTTATCACAGAGACTGATAAAGCTTGCGCGTTCTTTTCTTCGCGAACGGTCAATATTCGCGTCCGTGTACGTATTTTTTTCATACCTTTACAATATTACCGCGTGTAGCTTCCGTTGGTTCGTTCATTTCTTTCGATAAATATTACCAGAGAAGAACGGAACCCGAGGGAAATGTCGACGAATCGGAATTCATTCGGCTTTACAAACGCGTACACGTTGCTATATAGTTTTATTCTTTTGTGTGCGTCACCGTGAGACACATGGTATAATATTTTCTTCACAGAGCAACGGATCCATGAAAAAAAAAAGTTTTACTTTCTCGTTTTGTCAGAAAAATAAGTAAATTTTTGCTTTTCAAAAGGGAAGTACATGCCGGAATGCAAAAACTGTATTACAACGTTGAAAATGAAGGACTAACCTGTGCATCTGCAAGGATGCGACGCATTAAGGCCAAGGTGGGGTGCGTTGCAGCTCCATCCTCGATCCCGAGTCCTTCACCCTCTTTGTTCAAGGTACTCAAGCTTTTCAGAGCTATAACAAAGAAATTGAAAAAAGAAGAAAATTAATAACGAGGGCTGAGGTTGAGTGCGTTTGCCTGTTATGCCCACGAATATCGTTACGTTGTTTTTATTATTTTGTGCTATATGACTGGGTAATCTCTTTTTCTATATACAAACACGAATAATGGAGAACTGGGTTTGCGCTTAGTTTTGCATGTAACAATCGAGCTGGATGTTCGACGGAGAATGGAAAATAATGGAATTATGACAATAGCAGGAATTTTCATTGGGCCACGACGCAGTCTCAGCTCCTGAAAAGTGGAAACCGCAAAGAGATAGAGAGAGCCAGAAGCGTTTCACCGTGAGACCCAGATCTCAATTACTACCGCTTCCACCTGCTATCATTCTCTTCTCTGTTCATCCTTTGGCACTGTAACACGCTTTGGTATTACAACTATCAGGCCTAAGAATCAGTATATGACAACCCGTTATCAAGCTACGAAGGCAGTCATTCTGAGATAGAAAGTCCTTCCTCCTTTCTCTCTATCTCTCCATCTTCGCTTCTCTCGTTTTCGACGTAAATTCAACGTCGCAGGGAGTTAAACGATCTTGAGCCTCAAACTCTCATCCCTTGGAATGGGCGCAGCCCCAACTCTCGTTCGAGCCGCATTATCTCTCCTTCTCGCTGGTGTTTGAACGGGACGATAATTGAATTCCCAAGCGACGTTGCCAAGATCGTGAGTAAAAGAGAGAGAGAGAGAGAGAGAGAGAAAGCGGCAGATGAGGGGGAAGGAATTGTTAGCGAAAGCCTAGGAGAACTTGGTCCAGAAGGAAAGTGCCCCAAAGTGTTATCGACAAGTTCCTAGAAAAGGAAAGACAGCAAACGCGACAAATAGTCGAAAAGAGCCATAGCCAGAGAAGCAGACGAAGCTGAAAGTTACTCAACATTAAATAAACCGGAAAGATATTGAAAATCTCATTATCAATTCGGCAAGAATAACTAATGTTATTCTCTCTCGCAGCGGTTGAATTTCAGTCCAATCATTTTGGATACGTTTGAGGCTAAAGTTTGTGCGATGAAGACGGCTGAATATATTTAAACGCGAAGACTGAATTGCGCTCGATTAACAGTCAAATTTTCCACTCCACAGAATAAATTTTCCAACCCGCTTAACATGTTCGCGATCATTTGACACTCGAGCCACAAACCGAAAAGATAAAATGAATCCCATTGATAAGAAGGAAACCACCAACAAATTAAAAGCCTGTTAAAACCCACAAAGCGTTTATGGCCAATTACAGAAAAACGGAATGACTATTTCAACCAAGCCCAAAAACCATCGATTGCACAAATTCCACCAAAACCTTAAGAAGCCTCTACGAATAGCTTGTACATTTCCGATAAGCCCGGAACATGTTCCTTCATTATAGTTTAAAAGAGTTACGACGAGGAGGAATGCACCTGGGTCACGATTCCCGAGGTCACAGAATCACTATGCAGTTTATATACAGGGTGACCGAAATTGCCCGAGTTCCCCGACAATATATTCATGGGTAGATACAAAAAAGGGGAAGGAATAATGAACAGGAGAAATTCTTTTATGGGAAAGTCTCTGATAAGCCGAATTGAAACACCACAGTGTGAAACTTTCAATGTATCCATACGCCACGTTCATATCACCTCCACACACATACAAGTAGACTAAGGAAATACATTTTTATATGATATGCAATGTATGCCTCACATAGGCGATGAAATATTAAGAGACTTTTTGCACATGCTCTTGGAAAAGTGTTACACATATATTTTCTCAATACATATGTATTAGTCTGTACATATGTATACTGCGTATATCGAAGATTCGTGCGGTTCAGCAAGCACCCAAGAGAAAAGCAAGCATGTAATCCCCGATGTATAATATATGAAATACTCACATACATATATGTAGGGATAATATTACATGGGGAAGTGTATATGGAAGAACGAGGGCGTGAGTCGTCGGAGCACGGAAGTTAGGCGAGGTTAGCGTGATATATGGGATATTCCAATATTACGTCCGCCAACATATACCCACGTGTATGTTCTTTCGACTCCCGAGACTGCCGATGCACCCAAAGCACATGATTCTTTATGGCTGCATATTCTCTCCCAAGAGATACGTGGAGCAGTGTGCATCGGGACGTTGAGCCTATTTTCGTTTTTTTTATTTTTTTATTTCTTTTAAAACTCGCTCCATTTTGTATAGAATCGTGAAAGTAGGTGAAAGGAAAGTACATTGTCAAATATTCAACACCCTTAGCGAAAGAGCTTCGGCTTCGAAGCGACGTTAATAAAGTTTGATGACTCGAAGAATTCTGTAGTTCTGACATCTCGTGAATATGTATCAATGCATTGAGAGCAAAAGTTCCGCTAGGCTCATTCGTTCGAGCCTAGGAAATCGACAACGTAATAATAATTTGTGATTTTTAATCGGTTTGTTTAAAAACTTACCTTCCTCGTAGGGCTGAGCGCGCTTGGCGAAAGCCCTCGAGAAAACTCCCGCTCGTGGCTTAGCGGCATCCTCTATCGCCGCGCTCATATCGCTTTGATTCCTCACTTCCTATCGCAACTTATTTCGTTCGGCTCTTACACGTCAAGATGCGAAAACAAAACTCGTGTCCTTAACGATTGGACAAATGTTCGAGTGGCAAAAGCATCTGGAATTATAATTTCATAGTTGTGTTTCTAACGGTGACTCGAACAAGAAAATTCCTTCTCTATGGTGCTTGGAGGAATGCGCATCAATTCAAGATTAAAACTAACGATTCGATCACTTTTTCTTTTCTACTGCAATAAAATGTTCATCGGCACACGTATTTCTCGATCCAACGAGCTCGATTGAAATAAATATTTCGACACGCTTCTCAAGTACTTTTTCACTTAGGATCAAAATATATTGCGAAGGGGGACATTGTCAAAGGCGTTTCTGCGGGCGAATGAAACACATCGAAGACACTCGCTGTGCAAAGGCAAAATGTGTATCCGATATCAAATTTATATTTTTCAATATTCTCTCCACTTCCCGTGAGATTCTCTTTCTGCTCTTATCGCCAAAGGAGAACTTTTATTGTTTCAACTCGTGAAATTGCTCGTTGAGGTCAAAAAATGAATTTCAAAAAATTCGCGAAAAGGTTGCGAATGTTACGCGAGCCTCCTCGATCACTTCAACCCAATGTCACGTAGTCCACAGCGACTGTTGACATTGCAACTATGAAAAAACTGTTACTCGCTCACCGATTGATCCACGAGCTGGTGGGTGGCTCAGCGGTCACCCAACCACGTATTGGCTTGGCCCGAGGTTGCTTCACACGTCGAAGATCGCCAAAGCCACACACCGAGTGCTTCGTCATCGCAATAATTCTTTAAAATTTGAAACACCTCGAACTTGAGTGCGGGCCTGATTCAACGATTGACAAACACAAACGTATAAGCCACAAAGTTAGACATCGCTGAAACGCATTTGAGGAGTATGATGGATTGAATTCCCTTGGGCGAACAGCGGTCAATAAAAAGCCATCAGGGACGTCCTTCAGACGAAAAGTAATTCATAATTCGACTCTGGATACACAGCTGGGCAGCTCGGAATGGATGTGCAAATATCAATAACATAACTAACAGGGAGAGTCCGAGAATTAGATGATCAAAGTGAAAACTCTGACAAGGCAAATACACCGTCAGAATAGAGTAGTTCGGGATGGTGATCCGAGTATAGAAATGGGAGGTAAGTTGGGAATGAACATAGAAATGAACTTGAGACAATTCTGGTCCGATGTTTATGGTTATGACAGGAATCCCTAGAATATATACGAAGAGTACTTTGTGACGATTGTCGTCAGTGATAGAAGATCCTTTCAGGCTCCAATTTAGCGAGGAAAACGTTGGCCAATGTAGAGAAGGAAGCCCCTTGGAATGATTTCAAGTGGGTCCCAACAACCCTTGTGCTTTTCACATCAGAAACGTTTGTATGTATTTTAGTATGATACAGAGAGCGTGCTATAGAAAGTCGTGGAGAAGGGTGCCGAACCGGTCGATTTCCCCGTTAGTGAAACGTCAAGCCCATCGTATGTGTCCTCCCGGAAAAGCTCTCCCTCTGCACATCCTCTTGGTCGTCGAGTTTCACCTATTATGTCATGTGTGTTATCGGAATGTCGAGCAAGCGTTTTTTTTCCTCGTGACATGTTTTCCCATAACTCGAGCATCGTCACGACGAAAAATACGTATAGTATTGAATTATGTGGGTGACATTTATTTTCCCTCGTCCATTGCCGGTTGGATATAAATACAAGAGTATAAATCGATGTCAATGCGCAGTGATACCCATGACGAGAAACGAATTTCGAGATAATTGACAAGAGCTTTAATTCGCAAGAAAAATCTTCTTCAACTTTCGTCGGGAGCAAATGCATCCGTTTACGTCAAATTCGTGCGCCAACGAGACGGTCGAAGGGGGAAGAATATTAGCGACGACGCGTGGTATTTTCCAATGAAAACGAAACTTTGTTGAAAACGATATTTCGTTCGATACGTTCCACTAAACATTTTTTTGAATAATCCCAAAAATTGTGTCGGTGCAGCAAGAAATATTTTATAAAGTCTCTTCGAAAGCAAATTTTCGTCGTTGGACTCGTGAATTTAGCTGACAATTTCGTTAGAAATACAAAAATACTGTCAAAATAACGAAAACTTTGAAATTATGAAAAAATATTTAGTTTATCGTATTCAACAAAATATCGACGATTTCTAACGAAATTTCATTTCCAGTGTCGTGAGAAAAAAAAATTAATGCCCGCTGGGTCCGGGGCTAGTAGGAGAGCAGCTAAAAAGTGGCACAGAGGGATCGACGCATCTGGTTGGATGTGCTGAGATAAAGAGGCGAAAAAGCACGTTTTCATTCGTGGTCTTTGCTCTAGTCGCAATTTCGGCAAGCATCATGGTTTTGCAGAATGATAACTCGTCTCTGAGATGGCGGAAAGTCTGCTCTCCGAATCCGAGTGTGGAAGATCTGCCGGGGCAGATAAAAGCCCTCGAGACTGTGTGTACTAGGAGAGTTGGCAAAATGTGTAATATTCAAGTTTTCACGACGTGTATTTCGTCATATGCATGTACGTAATGTTATGATATATGCGTGTATACGTACATTGGGTTATGCCAACAAAGTTAACTCTTACACAGGAGCTTCCTCACAGGGAAATATGGCTCATATCCGTGTATATGCACATAACAAGAAAAGTGTCGGAGCACACTGCTCTCCTTCTTTTCTTTCTCTCCATCCCTCTTTGCCTGCGCCAGATTTATACGCAAACATAACGAGAAGGAATATACGTGAATTTCCTTTCACGTAGCGCAGTATATTCCTCGTAAAGTTAAGTTTGACTAACTTCCCTGCTCGGAGCACTAAAACCGAGCCAGTGTGCACAATTGCAAGTTTTTCCACAAGGACTTGTCTTCGCTCATGCTTGCAATAACAGGAACTCCAGGTGTACACGAACCGTATGAATGTATTGCCAGCAGGTGTGTTAATAATGTTCACTGTTGACGAGTGTCGTCTCCCCGAAGCTCCAACGTTTTTCTAGAACGATTTTTACTTTCTATTCCAAACAGTAACGTGTTCAAGGCGTTTGATGGAAATTGTAACGAAGGGAAAAACGCGAGCAGGTAAAACGCAGGCTTCTTATTGTTCCAACACTAACACGAAGTGCAGGCGCAAAAAATCTAGCAAAAAGATCTTAGTTTCCTGAATTAAGCTGATGCCTGCCTATGCAACGGTTTAATTAACAAGTACATGCTCGTGTACAATGGCTATGAAAGTGTTCTTCACGATATAGAACAACGGTATTCGTCTATAATTAACGACGATGGAAATTCGTGGAAAAATTCGCAGTCGCAATGTCTGCATTATTCTTTGGCTTTTGCGGTTGTAACGAGAGCAAAATGGAAACATGGAAATCAATGGTTTTTCCAAATTCTCTTATGTTTTATCTCATAGTTTTGGAAAGCTCGCCACATTGAAATATCTTTGCATGATATTGCATGGGAATTTGTATGAGTGTTCACGAATGACGATGGAGCGGCTGGTAGTCGACGCAGTGGCGAAGCGCCTTAATATGCACTCCAAACCCGGAAGCCGTATAAACGAGGAGTGTTGAGCGTGTTCTGCAGATGAGAGAAACGGACTTTTCGTCTACGCGCGTCGAGGAGAGAGCGATGAGAGAGCAGAAACCGCGGAGTGACTTTTGGCTCGACGTTTCGTGAGCCCACAGAGAGATCGGGAGGTGAGGATAAAGTTGAGAAAGGGAGACGGGTAATTGAGGTTTTCGTGATAAAGAAGAAGAAGAGAGAGAGAGAGAGAGAGAGGGAGAGCGGAAAAGTGCGCTTAAAAGCGAAATAGGAGGCAAGGAAGAAACGAAAGGTGAACGTGGAACATTGCCAGAACCATCCGGCGGTCTCGTAGTCCATCTCGCTCTCTCCCTTTTGCACGTCACACGATTTTCCAACAGCGGAAATTATTCATGACGCCACCTGACGTTGCGACCGGGTTGGTTCCTGAACAGCTGCCTAATCAGCAAAGTCTCTTCGCTTTATGTGCGTATGCTACGAGCACCGCTCGCACTCTACTCATGCTTTTTACCTCGTCGCGCTCCTTATTCATCTCTTTTTCGCTCGATTATGCGTTCAAGTTTTCCCTTTTTGCGAGAATCGAGGCTTGTTTTCCCCGTCAGTGGGTTAAGGCAGCTCAAAAACTTCGTTCACGTCGCTCCCTCCACAAGCGCGGACTAAGAAAAAAAAACGACAAGAGCTAGGAAATTGGATTATTTTATAGCTTCGCTGATTATCTTCTGTTCTCAACATTTCTCCGCTTTTTCCAAATAACATTTCCGAAAGCATAATCGTCTCAGGTTCCTCATTGCAGATAATTCTCGGAAATTTTCGCAAAACTCGTGATCACAATCAACTGTCGGGCGAGGTATCAAGTAATTTTGGGAATGTTAGTTATCTATGGCTTCGCGTGCAATTTAACATGGGTACGCATAGTTGTGTGTACAATGCAAAGTTAACCCAGCATTGATGCGGCGATGGTTACGAAAGGGATGGAGGCTCAAAAGGCACGAGATTCCACTTCTGATTTGGCCCATGCTCAAACTATAAATACAGAATGTTCCGCACCACCGCCACCACAGATGGTCGATGCTCTTCGTAAACTGAAGTTCGGGACTAAATCTGAAGTTGAGTCTCCTGCAGGTTTTTTATATTATTTAAAATGAGATTCCCCTTGAGTAGTCTTCAAGTTTTATTATTTGTTATCCCTCCAGCTGCGAACCCATTTTCACTACGATTTCTCAAACACTTGTTCCCGAGACTTTGGATCGTACAATTAAAATGCATGACTCGACGTTATTGAGCCTCAGAATGTTGACAAATTTTTCATCATTAGAGGGAAAACATAAAATAATGTTTTACAAATAATCGAATGATGAATTAGTCGAAACGAATGAAGATTTTGGTCACGTTGACAAACTTCAGTTACAACGAACATCGGTTAATCAGAGCGTGGGATCTCGTTGATTGAAATGATTTTTTGTCGTCATTGGAAAAAAAAGTTGTCGCCCGATGTAGTTGGACATCCCGATGTCTGTGTGGAAAAATAAATTCGTACGATTTTTCGTGTAATGACCGACGATTTCACGGCGGCGCGTGTTACTCGGCGAAGCGCTCGCGGAAGATGAGGTGAAATTGAAGAAAAGTGGGGTTCGGAGCGATGCTGCCGGAAGGCAAAATGGTCGTCGGGAGCAACGGAGAGAGAGAGAGATCATTGATCTCGTATACACGTGCGCAAGAACAAGCGAGAAAACAAAAGTGTTAGTTCCTCTCGCGACTCTTCGGAATGCTGAGAATTTCGAAACTTAAAATTCCCACGCGCGAGAATAGAGAACGTATCATCGCGGAGGCAACTCCCCGAGAACAACACAAATTGCGTACCTGTGAGCAACGACCATAGCAGAATTCAACAGTTTTTTTTTTTTTACCACATTTCTCGAGTCTGTCGATGCATCAGAGAAGTTTAGTGGTTCGGGGAGTCGAGAAACGAAAGTAAAGTATTTTCTTTTTTTCCAAATTGATTTTTTAAATTCAATAGGTTGACGAGATGAAGTGGAATATTCAAAAATGTATTCGGAACAATGGAATTTGCGTGCAAGGAAAAATGAGGTTGGTCGGAACGGACCCGTTGTTTTGCAGCCACGGAGAGCAGGCGGTATGGGAAAGATGACACGAATAACGGGTCAAACGAGACCGGAAGGGAGTCAACGATCGGTGACCGCTAAGAGAGCCAAGAAAATGTCTGAGAGAGAAAAAGAGAGAGGTTAAAAGATACGTGAGTAACTCGAAGCTGCTTAGAAGTTTATACACACAACGACGCGGGGAAGGCCTTATATGGAGTAAATCCATACATACAAAAGTACAAGTACCCTGCTAGTTGGATGCTCGACACGCGGTGACTTTATGGGCAAGCGGTATAGCGAGGTGAGTACAAAGCGAAAATCACCGATTTGTCTTCGGAAGCACCGAGCATAAAATCCAACACTGTGTGATCGAGCTAATCGTTGTCGTGCAACGGGATTCCCATAATGACCCTCGCTCTCTTATCAAACCGGAAACATCAAAGTTTGCTACCCAATATACACGCCGGTGTAACGAATATTCGACCTGTTGGACCTCGTGAATTCGTATGGTTGTTACATCCGTATAGACATTTCAGAAATTCGATAGTATCGGAGAATCCCATCAATCCGTTTCCCCGTCAATTTAACTGAACCAACAGTTCATGGATTCAATACACAACTTTGGCATATTGTATCTCATGGTTATTGCGGAAATTTGCCTTAGCCATTGTAGCAACTGTGTGCAGTCTACTCGCGAGCGTTTATCTTTTCCCCAATTAATTCCAATCAAAATGATACACCGAGGGAATTCGTTCGATATACGTTAAACAAAAGATTTTTGTGAATAAGTTGCCAATTTCTGTAAAAAACTGCCTGACGAATAAACGAATTTGTTCATTTTATTCAACGACCCCTTGACATCAATTTTTTCATTAAAAAATGGGGAGAAGTTTCCGATTTATGAATCAAAAACTATAATGCCGACGACCATTTTTATAATCAATTACAAAATATTCATATCAATTTTTTCTTTTTTATCTATTACGAAAAGTGAAGTAATAATTTAATAATTTTGCTGAGAAATTATATCAATAAATAACTACAACGAGTAACTACTGCCTAGAAAATGACTTACTGGAGGCAGAGTCTAATTTTATTCAATGCAAATGAAAATCCATTTGTCACAAGTAAATTGCACTTGAGTAATTTCGTTGACTTGAATCGAGTGATTTTTTAAAAAAGTGCATCATCACCGGATGTTTCGATTCCTCCCTTCCATCGGTGTATGTGTTTGTTTCGTTTAATTACTCGAAATAACTATATAATTGCAATCCTAACCACGTTTATTAACTCGGAGTTGATAACGATGATGAAAATTTGTTAATTGGACCGATAATCCAACAGAACATTGAATAAACAAATAGTAGCAATATATTATTTAGAGAGGAATGCAAACATTATTATAACCGTACGGTGGATCCCGATTCGATGAAAAACCCGACGATTCGATAATTGCATTGATAATGGACGAATTTCCATTAGCGATCCAATCTCTACGATCAGTCTTTATCACAAAAACGTAGAATAATGTATCAGCGGAGACGGGCAATGATTGAACAATGGGAAATGTTGAATTTTCCATTCGATGTGTGGTGCGAGTACGAGAGAAAAAAGGGAACGTTTGAGAACATGCCAATTGCAGGAGCAAAGTGTACTCGAACACACTTTACCTCGTACCTCAGTCGCCGCTGCGGATGAAAAGTTTATCCACGTCGTAGTACGTACACGAGAGTGAGCAATCAAAGTAATGCTCGTGCGAGTACTTCGAACGAGAGAGAGGGCGAGAGAGAGAGAGAGAGAAAAGAGGAGGTGAAAAGAGAAAGAGGACAAGGTAGATTATATGCTTTGAATATTTATATCCTCTCGGCGGATCCATAATACCATAGAAGCGGTGATAATAATAATGATGAAGATGGGGGAGATTGAAAGAGGGCTTAGGAAAAGTGCCGTGGCGTCTTTCTTCGCAAAATTAACGAGGAATAAGGAGAACATGATGAGAGAACAAGCCCGAGAGAGAAAGATCGAATATATTTTGGAACTTCCATATAAAACGGAGATTTAAGAATAGAATGGTATTATGAAGAACGTTAGAACGCATAAACGAAACGATAATAAGGTTCCCGCACGAGAAGGAAAGACAAATAGGACGAAAAAAAAGATATAGCTGTGGAAAAAAGTGCACGCTCCCATCTTCGCCATAATCATTGAGCCCAGCAATCCATGCAATATCCTGCGGTGTCGCGTGTACACATCTCCCTACCTACCGGTATATACATGCATATAAACGGCATACAGTGCTGTACATACGCTCTGGTGACTCTTTAGCGATACATCACGCGGAAGACCGGTTAAATTGCTTCTTAATTGCGAGAGAGAGAGAGAGAGAGAGCAGACGAGAGATAAAAAAATGAAGAACAAAATGAAGAAAGATGTAGGTTCTATCTTGGAGTTAAACAGCTCTGCGGTACACGAGACTGCTATGCAAATCGATTCTCGACTGTTCGGGCGTGTCTCCCGTCCTCTCATTCTCATGACTTGGCGTTAAAGACGAGCATGTGTTAAATAATTCCGAACGAAAAATCTTATTCTGGAGCAAGTAAAAAAAATCGACTTTGCCATAAAATTTAAAGAGACAAAACCACTTTGTTTTTTTTTTGTTGGATTCATTTTATGTTTGGTCAGGAAACTCGTCACAGTAGACATCAGTTTGTACGGTTTTAGAAACAAACTTAGGACTTTGTTCGGGGCTTTGAATCTATTGCCGTTGCTTGCACACTGACTTAGCATTTTATTGCCAACTCGCAGTTTCACTTCGACGTACATATGGAAAGTTGCGAGTAAGACTTTATTTGCAAATGAGCAGAATTCGGGCGATGAGAGTTTCTTATCTACCGGCAAAGATCTGAGACGAGAGTGGATTGAATTTGAGTATCTGAGAGAACGCGGTTATTGGCTATCAGAGTCACAAGATAGAGCGTCTCGTACTCTCCAAGTCATTTATCGTCTTTTTACTATCCGATGTCTACAGGTATATAAGAAGAGAATTGCTAACTGCATCAAGAGTGAGACGAATCTTCTGAAGCGAGGGCTGCACACGAGAGAACGAGACACGACCAGCTGCTGCGAGATTTCGTGATCCAGATCACTGCGTCTCGTGATCGTTGGTGCGAGACCCTCGTGCTCTCACTGTTCACAATGAACAACGATGTAAGTTGGTCGTTGAAAAATCTTTCGAGTATGAGTTTGATGGTCGAGAAATCTCGTTTACTGGATCATTGAGTGTCAAGATCAGGATAAACAGTTCGAAAAGAGAAAGTTGATCGATCACATCGCGACATTGCTGCCATTTGATCAACGGAGTCAAAGCCTTAACTAAATAATTCTCATCATCACAGTTTCCTCGATTGAGACCCGACCTCATTTAACTGCTGCATATCGTTCAAACTGATTCGCATATTTATCGGAATAATTACACAGGACAATGCGCGGACGAGATCCCGAACGTATATTATTAATCCAAAAGACGAGTAATTGCCAATAAAAATTCATTCGTTTCTGATTGAGCCAATTTTCATGTTGCAACGTTTTTGGAGCAAGTCAATTTCATTTTCTATGAATATTTCAATGAGAATCAAGCGATCGTGAACGGACTCAGAGACAAGTGAAATTCTGCTTGATTTGATCGGAACAATTCAGGATTATATATATATCTCGGTGAATATTTAGCAGGTAAGTGCATCGCTCGGTACGAACGATGAGAACGAGATGGAGAGTGCATCTCGGTGACTTGTTGTCGCGTTGTTGCATCACGACACATTGAATACGAGCAAAAGGAGGATGAGGACGAGCCATTTAAGGACTTGCGGTGCCGTTGAGCTGCGGCGTCGTAAATGCGTTTATACACACACACATACACGCAGTCGTACGTCTGTGAGAGAGTGCATTTGATATTTCGTACGAGCTCGTGGTCGTTTATGCACACTCTCGAGACTCGTCCATCTAAGGCCCTACGCGCACTGCGATTAGACTCGGAGGCATCGATTCAAAGAGCGAAATAGCACAGTCGGAAAAACACGTGAAAAAATACTTTTCACGTTTTTTGAACACGAGATCATCCATTCACAAACTTTATTTGAAAGCTCCAGTGAGTGAAAATTAAAATTGATTGAAAAATGAGAAACGAGTGAGCGTAAGTGACATTTTTTCTCGTATCTTTTCTCTCTCCGCGTGTTACATCAACATTTCATTAATTTTATTTCACCCTGGGAGCTCGTGTAGAAAAATTCATGTGGTGCACTCGTGCGACTGTATATTTTTCTTCCCTCTTTTTTATTACAGACCAACGCAAACTCTGAGAGCTTACGGTGCATTTTACTAAAATACGGGGGATCACCGCGATCTCTGGCGTTGTCTGCCTCGAGGCAGACAAGAATGCGTCCCTGTAAAAATTTGCAGCGAACGCTTCAGGCTGCAGTGACGATTATATAAAATGTATTTCGCGTTCGTTCCACGACAAATTGTGTGATCCTTGGTCTTGAAAAGTGAAAATTTGTGAAAAACTCGTTCTGCAGGCGGTCACCCAACCGAGTACTGACCTCAATTTGCCAAGAGGAATTGTGACGTCGAGTAATCCGTCGCGTTATTTATGCTTCAATAAAAATGTCGATGTGTAGGCGGTAAAATATACTCCGAAAATGTTTCGAGTCAAAAATCATTTTCGTCTATAGGAAATGCAACGAAAAACATGAGAATTACACACTCTGCTGAGGGAAACGCTGTTGAGCGGGTCAACGCAGCAGAAAATTCTCATAAATATTTAACATGCGTGCAGAACTTGGATTTCGAAGAGAATCGAACGCAGAAAGAAAGTCTCGGGATGGGGATGAAATGCCCCTGTTTCTGCGTTATTTTCATGGCTGCGATTTCCATTCTCTGATCGATCGTTGCCACCGTCGCACCTGAGTCAAACGAATACAATTTCTATGTACGATTTTTTTTTTATCGTTCTAGTATTTTTTTTTGTCTCTTTTTTGACTTTGTCAATTCTAAGCAAATTTTTCCACCTTTTTTCGTACCCAGATGTCTAAAGCGTCGATGAATATTCGCGCAAACAATAATTGCCCACCGTCTATTTATGCTTTTTACTGTTTCCTCTCCACCATAAAAGCCATAGCGATGGTAAACGACCAAGTCTTCGACTTCGATATTCACGTTGACAAAAAATCTATAGCTCGTATAAATAGAGGGAGATATGTGTTATTTTATAAATAAAATAATAAAACATATATGCAGGAAAGGGACCTTGAGTATCTCGCGGGGTAAAAAAGAGATGGTAAAGTGGGGGTGAAGCTGCGAGGGGGCTGCAAAAAATCGATGCAGCTGGCCATATTCTCATAAATATTAATCGAGTAACACGGACAGCTCTTCCGAGCGAGAGACGCGTTGAATGAGATGAAAAATTCCAGAGAGTGAAACGAGATTTGTTGTTGTTTTTTCTTTTTTTTTTTAATGTACACGTGTCTTCGTGCGGCTGCTGCGAATATTTTATTTATTCTCCGCCAATTCGATATCCTGGAAATCGCGATTATTATTTTTTGAATATTTCCTTCAATGGAATTCCTCTCAATTCGTTCAATTCGTTCCAATTTCATGGAAAGATTTATTTTCATAAAAATAGTGGTTTTAATTCAAGGTCGACGATGATTACAAGTTTATAAATTTCCGGTAGTGTCTTTGGGGAAAGAGCGATGATAACTTTAGTCGAGAGAGCGAGTGAAGGAAATTGTGAGAACGAGAGAAAGGAAGAGATGAAAAAAGTTATCACGACTGTTATGCACGAGTCAATTTTTCATCATCGCTCGCGTCTCGCTCGTGTCGAGAAGTTCGAGCGTGGGATGGATACACGATGGATCAACAGCGAGGACCAACGATATAACTGTACTCCAACTCATCTCCGTCAAATTTCTCATACAAATAAGCGCGCGTTATTCTTGTCATAGCATTTTCCCTCGTCATCCCTACGACGTATTCAAAATTTGACTAAAAAACGTGGCAGTTTGTTAATGAACTAAAATAATAAAAAAATCGTGGAAAATTTACTCTGAACTGTTCATCGAGCAAAATAAATGATAACGAGACTCATCAGAAGTTTGACGAGAACTAATTATGACGGTGCACGAATTATTTCGTTTTATTTGCTGCTACGTACGGTTTTCCACGTTTTCACTAATCCATACCATCGTGTCAACCCCCAGACTGTTGCCTACTCGAAATTATGGAACCGCAACAGACACACATTGAAAACAAAATTTCGTTCAAAAAGATCGATATTTTGTTCGATATACGTCCGTCTAAACGTTTTTTTGAACAATCTCAAAAATTATGTCATCACGGCAAGAAATATTCTAGAAAGTCTCTTCGAAAGCAAATTTTGGTCGTTCCAATCGTAAATTTAGCTGATAATTCCATTAAAAACCGAATACACTGCCAAAATAACGAACTTTTAACAAAATTTCATTTCCGGTGTACGACTTTTCATTACTGAGGTTCAGTTCGTTCTATTTGCTTATTGCGTCACCGAAAATAAACACCGCTCACGACGACAATACTATTGATGAATAAAGAAATTTGTTATCGTTCGTCTCATCTTACCGAGTCTGAAAATTTTCAGAAAGTTCAGAACTCCGTCATACGAATGATCTCGAAATTCTATCGATTGCAAATACTTCTTTGGACTGATGAATCAGTTTAGAATAAATTGTGAATTGTTAAAATGACAGAATATTCCGATTGATAATTACGAAGCGGTTTGGCCCTGCAACACACAATTGCGAAAGCTCGCGAGTACTTCTAGCGTCTGGGCGAAACGTAGAGCTAAATAAATTCGATATCGGATATCGGGAAACTGGAAGCACTCATATCGACATCGAGGACCGCAACGAGTGTGAAACGTCTCAAATATATCTCGATCCAATGTGCATAACACGAACTTTAAGAATGGTTGACTGCGTCAAAACTGAAATTGGATTCGCGTATGCTGGGAACATTGTGAAAAGAGCAAAGAGAAAAAGTGTCGAATGAATGTTATTTTTTATTTTTTTTCCCGAATGTCATAGCTGGTAGAGAAATTCATACTTCACGATGTGTCGGTGTTAGAAAAATCCCGGTTCAATTCCGAAACACGTTTGACACTTTAGTCAGAAGCGAGCCCCACCATATTTCGCACTTTCAACACACTTTGTATGTATTTATTTATTTGTGCACGATGCACAAATTCCAAAAGAGATATTTCCGAATATATTATTTTCCGTGAAACTTTTCACATCAGCACAAAGTACACTGTATTCACCAGCACAATACAAACACATGAATATATATAACTCGCGGTGAACATCCGCGTGAACATCGCGCGAGTGGAAAAGGAAATGTTTAGTTTACCGTTTTTCTTTTTTCATACCACAGCGGATTTTACGAGTGGAGATCGAAGACAAAGAGGAATCGTGGTTAGACGTAGTAGGTATATATATGAGAGGATGAAATTGCATTCGATCGTCTCGCGGTGGTGATGGTCTCGAAGAGAAGGAAAAGACAGCGGAAGCAACAGCGTGTATGTTGGAAGTAAAGTATACGAGGAAGGAGGCGAAAAACAGACGAGAATATATGTCGATGAAAAAAAGTATCTACAAGTATACAAATATGAGGAAAAAGCGAAAAGGAGATAGAGTGGAAAAGCGTAAACTAGAAAAATTGAAGAATAGAAGCAGCGGCAGTTTCCGAGTCTCGTGGGAAAAGCGAATGTTGTCACTTTCGTTGATCTGAGAAAAGGCGAGCCTTTCGCAAGGGTTTCCGTCCCGCAAAACAACAGGATGAGATAAATTTTTGTAGTTTCATAGACGAAGGAAAAAAAAAGGGCACCGAAATGTTCTCGCCGGTCGCGATGCGTTCTTACGAAGCCGCAACGACGAACTGAGGATGGGAAATCGGCTTGGAAGCCTCCGGACTCCTCTCGCAATATAACCGACCAGATCTGGGCCTTGCCGGAACTCTCGTGTTCGTGCTGTGTGGTGGGGAGAACGCCACGAGCTTCGTGGGCCCTACAAAGGGGAAGCCTCAAGGTATACCAGTATATATAACGCGCACGCGTCTACGAGTCATTCCACGTCGAACCAACCGGTCCTTTGGACCGCGACAGGATGATTTTTCAATATTTTCCTTACCCCGTTCGATTTACCGTTCGAATAAAAAAACGATCTGAGAATTTCGTACATTTTTTCAAATCCTCAGATATTCCGAATACTTTTTGGCGTACAAAATGAAAAATATTTGCAAAGTCGACATGAAATATCTTGCGGATAACGACATCAAAGACGATTAAACAAAAAGGCGTTCTCTACAGTCAACATGCTCCGATTTACGCCCTTTCGACAATTACAAATGGAAGTGAATATAGCAATGCATCGAATCATTACAGAGAACTGGCTTCGTCCGCTTGTGAATAAACGCCGAGTGAAAGAGGCGAAGGTACGAGTAGGACAGAACGAAAAAAAAAACTGGGTAAGAGGGAGAAACATCGAATCGTCGATCGACCGAGGTGTACGAGACAGAGAGTACGATCTATACATCGCCTCCACCAGTTCGACCATTCCCAGCTGCCGATCCTGACGCCTCGATGCCCTCGCGGAAGTGAATGATTTATTTGGGTGTTTTGCGACCGGACGCGAGAGATCTCGTACGCACACCAGCCAGACTACCTTTTACACACTGTGCATAAAGCAAGTACGTCATAAAACTGATGAGAATATTTTTTTCCGGTTGATAAGCCGGATTAAATAAACGAGAATCAAGATACATATTCGTTTTGCAAAATGTTATTACCGCTTTGCAAATGGAAAGTGTTTCGGCGCACTTGGACCCTCTGGCAAGCAAAGTACCGTTAAATTCTGATTAATCGTTGTAATAAATCCCGAAAAACAACAATTCCAACGCAACACTAAAAAATAAGCGGGCAGTCATCTGCAAAGTTATAAAACCAAAATCTCGAGAATCTCTATTTTTTTATACGTTTTTACGAGCTGGAAATATTCTCTTCGCGATTGATTACGATCGAGCCTGAATGCGTAACGAACGATGATTTATTGTATCAATTATTGGAGTTACTCGTCGAATGTTGTTCGGGGCAGCAAAGGATGGCGCTGGGAAGTCGGAAGCAGAGAAAAACAACCGCGGGAGCAAGTCGTGCTCGTAAACACCTGAGCCAAGTACATACACAAATATATATACGAACCAGAGGAACATAGACAGAGGCGATGGGGAGGCTGATGTGAATGCTGCTTGTTCCTCTGCTGCGTACGCTTTACAATAACCGGAGCAAGAAGACCGTGCACTATACCCGACACCGAACAATGCAGTATTGTGTCGCGTGCTCAAACCTCTCATTCTATGTCTATACACATATCCACATGCTTTGTTACAATGTAATGTACATACGATCTGTACGAGCAGTGAAATGCATCAGGTGCGACTCGCTCCTGTTGGCTTTATTATTATTTTTCTTTTTATTATTATTCTCTTCGTATTTACTCCCACATAGGCCGTTGGTGGGTTCAAAGCGCGAGGATATCAATGGCTGTGGCAGTTGCTCATTAAATTTTCAAGCGAAAGGTTATTACCGCGCGCGGCCATTCATCAATGTGTAAAGCCGCTTTTCAAATAAAAACAAAATATGACATTCGCTCACGACACGAAGCTCAGGTGCGTTCGGTTCATTGGCCCATCCCCATAAACCACCGTGAGAGTTTTGCTCGCAGCCACTCTTTCGTTTTGTAGGAAACGACTGTGTGCGGGCACGTTGAGCGAAAGAAAATGTAAAAAAAAATTTTTCTTGCTCCCCTAGCCGAAAGTACGCACTTCCGGGCCGCATTTCAGGCCAGAAAGTGCATTTTTCGCGGCCGGCCGCCGAGCGCTCGCTTCTTTTGTTCCATGCTTGCTCGCAAATGTGTTAAACTCTCGTGCCTAGAGTTTGACACATTCATTCCTTTGACATTTTCGATGCTACACAAATGATAGAATTTGAATCATACTTTTTCCAATATAATATTCTGGATCCCATGTTTTAAATCGCGTTAGCATTTCATATCGAGCCTCGAAGTGACGCACCTAAGGAGGAAAAGTAACCTACTCCAAACCGCGGGCAGAATTGTCAGCCGAGCCGAAAGCGAGGTTGACAAGCAAGTTTGAAATCTAATTTGTCTAATTTGAATGACACTGAAGTTTGAATCGAAATTTATTTTGTGCTTTGCCAAAGCTCATTATTTCAATTCAGAATTTAATGGTCATGATGAAACGATCGGTTTTTGCCCTTAAAAAATAATATCGCATCGAAAAATGTGGATAATTAAATTATTGTTTCAAATCATCAATAAAAATCAATATTTTTCGGGTGCCCATGCGATTTTTCATCTCACCGGCACGAAAAGGTGTGTTGAATATTCGTTTTATATTAATTTATCGACAATATTCTTGTACCAATTTTCGTATGATATTTTCGTGTGTTTTTTTGGTTTTTTTCACTTCTTCTTAATGTTTTTAATGCCCGCCCCGACCAGCAGAACCTCGGCTTCGCCTCGGTCCTGCAAAAGTCGGGCGGGCACCCCCCCCCCCCCCTCGCTCGCGGCCGGCTGTCACCTGACAGATGACAGCTGACAGCATTAATTGCACGGAATTGCATACATTGATTAGGCCCGTACTTTCGGCTACGGGATCAAGAAAAATAGTATACGACCCACGGCCAGAATGCTGGATGCCCTGGCCGCGTGTGATAAAGGCCTCGGCTTCGCCTCGGCCTTTTTATCACGCGCGGCCAGGAAATCCAACTTTCGGGCCTAGGGTCGTAATATACTATTT